>OY748304.1:11655976-11687990 GCA_963556515.1 Nudaria mundana
TGTCGAATTATTACCATTATGGAGTTGTCCTCTTTTACATACGCAAGTTTGTTGTTGGTGCCAATGACCTTTATATTGATAATAACTGGGAAGCAGTATAGTAGCCTCTCCAGCTGCAGCTGTACTGTACCGGTAGTGTCTGTCAGTGCCGTGCCGTGACGTCACGCGTGTCACGTGACCTCGCCCTGCTGACAATAATTGATTATTTAACTACTAGTGACTGATGTTAAAATGCTGCAGTAGACGAACGGAAATCTCATTAGAAATTAGATATTATATTATTTGATATAATTTAAAAAAGAGTTGTATATTATTTATATTATGAGGTCAACATGGTATATCCAGCGTTATTTATTATGATCGTGTTGCTAAGTCACGTATAAAGTTATTTACCAAGTTATTTAATGCAGATTATTGTTCAATCGGCTATTTTCATCAGTGTCACAATAGTCATTAATTTATTTTTTAAATACTTTCCATTACTTCATCCATAGGTTAAGTTATAGCTTTCATCATTACCATAGTCCCTTATTGTGCGTAAATACTTGTAGCGCTACCTCGAGAATATAGCCAGTTTTGTTATCAATCAATATGTGTTATTAGAGCATAAGATGTAGGTACTCGTCCATACCTAAAGGACTTTAAAGTCTTATAAGATTATTACTTTACGCTACGCTCAATGTACTTGCGAGCTCACAATGCTTTGTCTGTATCATCTTCTATATACATACAATATTACTAATTACCGTTGGCTATTTCAAGGTATCGCTACAAAGCACTCACCTCATCATTCATAGGTATGCAATAAACACTTGTATTATTTCCTGTAAATATTCTACTATTATATAAAGCTGTTAGGGTTGTCAGCTAAACCCATACCGATATTTGATTGACCGGCATAATTAGAATAATAGGAAATTTCTGAAAGCTGCATGTATTGAACTATGTGTACGTACTAAGTATTAGAATTTCTCTATTGGATAAGACTTGTTTCACGTTGTTAAAGCAGGCAATTATGAAGTTGCGTACAATAGGCCCAAATTCGGCACAGATTTAGTCACCTAGTGCCGTAGCCGTACCATCCGTGTATATTTTCATATTATTATACTTATTTACTTGAAAAAGCCACTTAACTAGTGAGACATCTCTCCAATATAAATAAGTTATGATTTTGTAAAACTGGAGCAAATCTTTTTCATTTTAAAGCGTTCCTAATACGAAGTATATTTGTAATAATATTCTGCTCAAAGACACACAGAAGCTTCTCCAATAATTGCTGCTGACAAAAAATCTATACCTAAAATAATTGTTATGTAATTTTGTAGTAATCAATATTATTAGTCTAATTAAAATCTGAAGTTTTCTCTTTTGGCATACTCATTCTAAGGTCAGCAGTGTTGCTCGATCGAAAACGTGCATATAGAATAGTCCTGCTAATACCGGACCATGTGGTGTCGGACGGACAGTCAGGCAAATTCTGTATGCAATAAAAACGTTTTAAAAATAGGAATCGCTTGAGAGTGTTCTCATATTATAATTCCAAAGCAAATTGTTTAAAGCACAATACAAACAAAGGAACAATGTAGGTACGAGACGTCCATCATATATCCACATAAGAGATATTGTAGTGCAATATTATCGCGTATGAGTGTGAGCGTGTGCGTTATCTCTCCTTTATATAATTTATATATAAAATGTACAATCCTTTGTCTGTATCTTTCGTATGTAGATAGCATAAAAATTGCGCATATTATATTAAATCTGTTTAATAGACAGCAATGAGCGCTGCAATTTATAGGACTGAAATTTATAATGTTCAAAATATTGAAGTAATTATAGCAACATAAAAACTGTTTATCTTTAATATGACAATTGATAAAACGTACATTGAAAGACAGTTAGTATTTATTTTAATCTAATTGTAAATAATTAAATGTCTAGCTACAAAAGCTGTGGCATTATGCTACATTGTAACTGTTGTTTCTTTTTTTAATAAGTAATGTCAATTATAACGTTGTCTTTGGTCGAGGTCGGACGATCGCGCGGTCGCGTGCACTCGATGACTAATCGCGACAAGGACGCGTTGCAGTTCCCCAGTGCATGTAATGTAGAAATGTACTAGTGTAGTTATAGCGTATTCAACCGGGCATGATACGAACAATACAATCTTAGCTAAACATACCAATTACAAAAGGTCACCATCATATCTCTGTAGTCACGTTTGTGAACGTGTTGTCGTCTTATGCGTAGCGGTGACCTATAAACCCACCTACGTACCTCAAGCCCAGTTGAATATACTGATAGCGCTTATTTATACATTACAAAATGTAATTTGCTAAATAGTAGAACAATTTTATTCAATACCTCAATTAGCTAGATACAATGTAATTGTTTAATTGAAAGCGACGACTATTATCGCTTCACGTGTGGGGATCGTGCAATGGTCAGGGCTACAATAACTTGTTTGCAATTTGTCGACATTGTGCCATAGTCGCAGCAGCTTTAAAAACCGACGTCATTTCCTTTTCTAGTTTGATGATACATCGCAGAGTACATAGGTACACCTCTCGCCTAACTTTATGTACGCTTTGAACATTGGTAGTTGCGCCTACGCAACCCAAGAAAGGATAAATAAATTGCGAAAAGGATATCCATAGAAAACAATATTCATAGCGGCCCTAAAGTTAAATAAATCTGTTTTATCAAGAACTGCTGTTTAATTTGGAAACAATAAGATTACGAGTGTTGTACCTAAATATCTGCATTTCTATATGTCACGGTCACAAGTATTATAACACTCAGCTTAAAATGATGTCCCGCCATGATGTTTTGCCTTAAAATATTATAATAATTAGTGTCAAAATTATTGTTGTACAAAATGCTAATGGAAATATAAAAGTTGTTTAAAATTATTATCACAGATTAGATATTAATCTAGATATCAAACAATATTCCATTTGTCATATTAATAAGTAAAGGCAGAAGCAAAATGTCTAATTATAAAAGAAAACTGCATTAAATTATGACCTACCAATTATGAAACACGATTTTTATTAACACACTAGCTGTCCCGGCGAACTTCGTAACACATTTTTTTTTCATAAGTACCTTCTCCTGATAATAACAAACTCAATAAAAAAACAATTAGCGAAATCGGTCCAGCCGTTCACGCGTGATGTCGTGACCAAGGGAAATAGGCATTCATTTTTATATTATAGAGATTATGTTACTCCAAACAGGTTACCTAGTCAAAATTACTTTATAGTTCAACAGCTTGATGGAAAGCCAGGGTGTTTGTATTGAAAAGGCTCCTAAACTACTAGACCGATGGCAAACGACTACTAACGGCTTTTTTCTGTCTATCCCTTTCGGGGATAAAGACGTGATGCGTGTGTCATTGACCGCTTTATTTAAAAATTCACACATTGAGTAAAGGTTACAGAAAATTTCTAACAACCACTTCAAATCTGAGCACTACTGCGGAGCATCGAACTTAAGTTATTATTATTATTTAAAGATGTATATAAAGATGTGTATAAAGTGCTGCAGAAACTGTTTATTTCTTGGATAATCCTCTAGATCAGTAGGTATTAAACCCTTAAATTTGCGGTTTTTTTTTAAATTTTGTTTATTTAATTATTGTGTTTTGGACGCTTTCCAGATACGAGGTAAAATAGCAAAAAAAAATATTTGTTATGTACTTTTTTCCAAACAAAAAGCACTTAGGTTGCCATTATGCTACATTGCGCGGTTACCGAGTATTTGTACGTATGGAAGCTTAGGCTAAAGGGAGAAATGAAAAAAATATTATTATTTATATTTTACTAAAAATAATTAAGTAAATTTAATTAAAATTTAGCGAGACTTCGAGGCTCAGTAGCCAGGACCTGATGGAGACATGGAAGGTGCGACTTTAGCATCCAATACGGGGAACCACCACCATCGCTGTGACCATGTTACGAACTATGGTCTCTAGCGGGAGGAAGTGGAACGTGGCCAGGTCCTTCTGTGAGCTGGTTATGCTTGCGAAGGAGACGGCCGAGAATGAGAGAGAGAGAGTACCCTCCCCTCCGAGTTTCAAGTCTACTGCAGGGGCGGCGCAGACTTACACCCAAAACTTCCAGCCTCCATGATCGGAGGACGGTGCTGGCGGGTCGGTACCACACCGCCCTCACAGAATTAGGGCAAGAGATGGCGTGCTGTAGGGTCCGCCTACACATATCCACACTCGCCGACGCAGTATAAAATCTGACTCCCAAAGATGCGAGCCAACACTCGACCTCACCATGACAGAGGCCGCCTAGGTGGCTGAAGCCTGTCGGTACCCTAGAATTATCGTTACGAGGGCGTACCCGGCTCACTCAGTACCTACTTCGTCTTCATCCTTGTAGTAAATTGATTTGTACAGTTCCTCTTCATCTCACTCCAAACCATCTTCCGAGTCCTTCCACATACTTCTTAAATTTTCCTCTTTGCACTTATCAGATATTTGTCAGCTCATTCTATAACAAATAATTAAAGTATAGGGGCTTTTTGCCCTTACTTTAATTATTTGTCGGTTAAACTATTAGTTTTTATATATAATAAATATACAGCAATGCATAACATAATGTTCTATTAAAGATTCAATTCAAAAATGCATATGAGTGCGTCATGCTGCAAAGTTGCAACATACTGAAACTACTTCATAATAATATAACAATTGAAATCATGTAAGTAAAGTGTTTATGATAACTTTATAAAGAACTGAATTATTTAAAAACAATGAAAACTTACCATTGAATTTTAATGCAAATTATAAATTTTAAGTAAAACACTTTTGGTGGACGGCAATCTAAACCCGCCAAAATCCCGCGGAAAATTTTAAATAAATATTTATATTTTTATGTCAACTTGTATTTACATATTATGTCAAAATTTGAAAAGCATCTTTTCCGGTTCATTTCGTTAAAAAGAATTTTTGTTTTCGTTTAATAATAGTGAACACTACATCAAGACCACGTTGCAGAGTTGCAACTTGACGAAGTTAAGACCGGGTTTCCACTGAGGCGGAGCGGGGCGGAGCGAAGCTTAGCGGTGCACGAATTGACCAATCACTATGCTCGAAATCTCCGCTCCGCTTCAATGGAAACAGCACGAGCGGGGTGGAGCAGAGCTGAGCGGATATTCATAATAAAAATACACCGAGGCGAGGCGATGCGGTGCGGAGGACAACGAGCATTGGGGTGCGGAGTGGACGACAGCGGGGCGGTGCTGTGCGGAGGACAGCGGGGCGGTGCAGCGGACAGCTTTTTTCTTTTTAAACGACAACATGACGTATGGTCTTTAGAGTTTGAGTGTAACTGAGCGCAAAAATGCGTGATTCCAAAAGTATGCAAGGGTTAAGTTATTAGTTATCATTAAATCAATATAGTAGATAAGATGTTAATTACGGTGCTAAAACAGAACCACATGTACTCTGTTATTTGTTTAGTTAAGTATAAAACATCCCTTTTTGTGGTGTGGTTGGTGTTTGTTTACATTAATTAACTACCTAAACAAGTAATGTACCTAGGTATACATGCAACTATGATAGGTTCGTGATTTGCAGAAGTTTAGCAGCTCTAAGTACAAATAGGCACTCATAGGTATTCAACCAATTTTTATTATCTTTAGGTATTTTTAACACAGAATATTATGACTTTATCTGTTCATGGCTACCGGACAAGTAAATGAACAGGGTAAGTTGCCATGAACATTTCTCGATAGGCAAATTATTGTAACTTAATGCTGAATAATATTTGAAATTTCAACTTTGTGTGACAAACGGACAGAACTTTCGCGTTTTAATGTAGCCGTAGCATAATAGGGTTCCCGTTTTACCCTTTTGGACTAGTGGTAAGTATTAGCACGGATTAGTTAAAAAAAATCACAGGGTGAAGGTCGACGATTCTACGGCTCATAAGCTGGTCATAGCGATATCACAGAATAGGGAATTGTATGTAGATTATGGCGATAGTCCCTATTCTATTCCTCGAAGTTATTTTTAGTCTGTGACATGAATACTGTTTTTGAGGGGTAGGGGGGCTTTGTTTGTTTTCGAGTAAAAACGCGGAATAAATGACTACCTATACGATACGCGGTGTACTTTACAATCGTACCATACTCTTTGTAAAGTAAACAAACTACCAGTAAAGATAAGAACACGATGCAATTATATGTGGACTGGTGAGTGTTTTCTTTGTTTTCTTCTAATTTATTTTTAATAACCTAACCTATAAATTAAAATTCATTTATTGCCATTCAATTAATTATGTTATTTATTATAGAGTACTACATACATACTACTCGTACTAGTATTTATGGTATTATAATAAATAATAATAATACATACGATTTATAAACAAAAGGAATTAATACAAAAAATCGTTATTTATATTTTCTTGTTTGTTAGAGATTTCAACTTTTTTTATTCATTTTTGAACATCGACGTCACTTTCATTTTTGTTTTCACACTTTCACAGTTAAATTTAAATAAAAAACAAAGGCGATATTTGTTATTTTTACCGTTGGCAATTTTTGGGACTTAACCTGTTAACCTGTAATTCTGTAAAATCTGTCAGATTTGACAAATAATTTAATGTCATGTCATTATGAATTGGCAAAAATATTATTTGTTGTTTACCTTTGTTAGTGGTTAGTGGTTTCAGTTCAATAACTGCGTAAAATCACAAATTGGTGAATTAACGAATGATGAAAGATATAATTACTAAAAAATAAATAGAAGTGATAATGTGATTTTGTTAAATTCTATAACCACAGTTGTCTAAAAGGAATGTGCTTCCAGTTCATTCGGTAAGTCCCAAATTAATTTCTATCTGTTTTATTTATTTCGTTTTGATATACCTAAGATGTCAACCTCACAATATGTCCTGTTTTTTAGCCTGCCTTAATTGCACCTGCCCTCAACTTCAACCTGAAGCAGTTACAAGGTCCAAAGAATGGGGCCTCCAAAAAAATTAAAGAAATATGACTCTGGACGTGGAAGTGATCGATCAGGTAAAGGGATATTCATTTTCATAATATGTTTGGGTTAGGGTGTCGCAAAAAGGGTCCCGGACTTAGAAAAATTTCGACAGATTTTTGTATGAAGCAGGGACTTGTAAAATTTTCACGACTTCACCTAGTGTCGCAAAGAGGGTCCCGGACATAGCCGAATTTCCGACTGATTTTTGTATAGGGCAGGGACTTGTAAAATTTTCACGATTTTTGTCGACCTATTGGGGGAGGTGCGGGGGTCGTTGATGACCTTGGAAAATCATTATAGTTAACACCCCGACTCCAGAGTACCCCGACTCGGATAGGCTAGGTTTAGAAGGCTAGCTTTCTAGGTTAGGTTTTTTTTAAACCACCCAGAAATAGGAGCCCCGCGAAGCGGGGCTCCGTCGACCTATCTGTTAATCGTTCATATTAGACCAAATAAGTATTAAATCATAAAAAAAAAAAAATAAAAAAAAAAAATACCAAATATACACTTTTTAAGCAATACGGGACTTAGAAAATTTTGACTTCATTTTTGTATGGGACCCTCTTTGCGACACCCCAACCTATGTTTGTGTTAAAATAGATAGTCGTATTTTGTTTACTTACCTAGTGGCCTACCACCATGTCTTTAAGCAGTATTATTATAATGTTACTTTGAATTTTCGTAAGGACATCATGATGGTAGGCCCCCTGTACCGTGTTGTGTAAAACTATTTGCTTTCATGACATGTTCAAATGTACAGGTCGCAAAAAGAAAGTGGAAGAAGATACAACTATAGATTTGGTAGATGATGACAATACAGAAAATGTTGGAGTGCCCGGAGCTGCCATGCAAGATGCTGAGAAAAATGATCAAGTACCTGAAGATGAATTTGGTGCAAAAGACTATAGGTACATACTATTTTCATTGATTTCAACTATATAATCATTCTTATGACCTCCTTCATTGGATAGAGGTGTACCTAGATTTCATTTATTAGCCAGAACATTGTTTTTGGCACTAGTATTATACAGGTTAACCTGGTAAGTCGTGCAAACCCACAAACCACATTTTTGTTCAAATTTTTATTAAAAATAAACGAAAAAGATAGGCCATAGACAAGAAATCGGCATTTTTTCAAAAAAATCTTCAAAGCCTTATAACTTGAAAAGGGTTAGGGTGGGGGGCAGGGGTCCAAGGTGAAATTTGTCAGTAATCGTGGGAACTACCACTCCTGAATGGGGTTTGCACGATTTACCAGGTAACCCTGTATACAATAGAAAACTCTGTAAAGCTTAGAGAAAGCAGTGCTCTTTGTGTTTGATCTCTAACTTTCACAAACAAACACGCAATAAAGAACTTTCAGCCAGTGCAGCTCACATGGGAGAAGTTTTGACTTGTTACAAAGGAGTTGAATCATACTCTTTTCTATTTGGTTTTTCAGAAGTCAAATGGCATTAAAACCTGATAATGCCAGTCGACCGTTATGGGTGGCACCCAATGGTCACATTTTCCTAGAAGCCTTTTCACCGGTCTACAAACATGCACATGATTTTTTAATTGCCATTGCTGAACCTGTGTGTCGGTATGTGTACTCTCTATTAACTATATCTTTAATATCACATAGTAATTAAAATTTTATTTACATCATAAAATTTCCAAACATTGTAATCTTATAATTCTATGTTTCATTTTAACTACTAATAAATAAATACTCTCAGCTTATGCCCTATTGAAATAGACAGTTGCTCTCAACTCCCACAGATAAAATCAAAATTCTACCCAAGGTCTCAAACTATATAACATAGTTTAAGCAAACTCATTGCTTTGAAATACAAAAAATATAAAACATAGAATAATAATAAAATACTTGTCTATTGTTTCTAGGCCACAACACATTCATGAGTACAAATTGACAGCATACAGTCTATATGCAGCTGTGTCTGTGGGCTTGCAAACCAATGACATTGTAGAGTACCTTCAAAGACTAAGCAAATGTGCTGTGCCGGCAGGTATCATTGAATTCATACAGTTGTGTACATTGTCATATGGGAAAGTGAAGCTGGTCCTCAAACACAACAGGTGAGCAAGATATATGGGTTTGTGGAGGAACATTTAGTGATGATAGATCTTCCTATGACGCATCCAACCTGTCTAAATGTTGAAGCATAACCAAATCCACTGCATTCACTAAAAACTAAAAAAACATTCAATTTATTTGCAAGCTACTTACCTATAGCTGCACTTACACTGGGTATTAGTGGAGTGATATTGCTCAGCATCATGAACTAACTACTAAAATAGATTGATCTATCTAGATCAATTAAGCTCCATTTACAACAACAATATTGCTCCACTAATTGCTCCAGACTTATCTGTTTGTGTTACCAAGCAATATTGCTCTGAAAATTGTCAGTGTAAGTGCAGCTTAAGAGATGCAAATATTTTTTTTTTAACATTCTAGATATCTGGTAGAGAGCAAACATGTGGAAGTTCTACAGAAACTCCTCAAAGACCCAGTCATCCAGCAATGTAGGCTGCGACGTGATGGAGACGACGACTTCTTATCATCTGCACTGCCAAATAAACCAGCCACTACTTCTAAACCAGGTAGACTACTGGGTTTTACGGCATGTTTGCTTGAAGCACATGTAGCAATTTGTCATAGTCTCAAATCTGTGAGACTTATTGCTCACACTTTCAATCCTCTGAAAAATTATCGCGATTCAATTGAATGCAATCATTTTGACTGGCCAGAACCCCAAAGCCAAGATTCTAAAGTGAATTGGTTATGCTAACTCCAAGCCACAATATTTTTCTCGACGAAGATGGATCAGGGGGTCCCGACGAACTTCGTACCGCTTTTAATACTTTTAAACCTCTGAGTTTTTACGAATGTTTTAAGACCAAAATTAGGGAAATTAGGAATTTCCCATCGAATAACAACCGAACGGCGATTCATTTTTATTTATATAGATCTATTTATAAAGTTATTTACAGAAATCTTTGAACACAACCTTAGGGCACTCTCTGACAGTCAACTTTGGAGTATTCAGTAACGAGTATGGTATTTTAAAAACTTGATTATATGTCTCTTAGGTGAGCAAATAGATAAGCCCACACCCAACGGCAGCATCCCAGACGACATCAGCCAGTTCTACCAACAGTTGGACAAAGAGGACGATGATGACGAGGCCACAGACATCACTGCTAACAACGCAGTCGCATTTGAAGTGGACCCTGAAAAAATTGAGGCAAGTATAAAAAAAACTTTAAACATTGGCACAGCAAATAAATATGGAACCACTCCACAAGCTTATCACAAGTAGCTTTCAATAAAAACAAGCAAGGCGCCCTTCACTATCGCAGTGAAGGCATAAGACGACTTCTTACTATTATGTGATATCACATGTTAAAAATAAAATAATAAATATAATCATAAATTTTTAATTTTTTTTTATTTTTTTTTATTTTTGCTATGGTGTTTACTCTGTACCAAAATTCTATGTAACTTTCTAGCACTTGTAGTTCTCGAGTTGAAAAGTGCGGACAGACAGACAGGACCGGACTATAATACTTCTTTTACATAGTATACTTGTCAGTATAGTAAGAAGTCTAAAAAGGGTCTAAAGATATCAGGTGACAAAAAAATACAGTCAAATTGAGAACATCCCCGTTTATTGGAAGCCGGTTAATATAAATAAATAAATATTTTTAGACCTCACACAATCTAGCTCAAACTATGCTAATAAAAGCTTGCGCTATAGGATTTAAACAACTGATAAACATACGTATATTTCTACAATATACATAGAAAACAGCCAAATTATGGTTAGGTAAATAATGAATCTTCCTGGTTTTACAAGGGTGGTAATTTTTACATTCTATTTTCATTCATTCACACAGTGGTCTAATATTAAATAATGAAATCAGTCAGAGGTTTTCGGTACAAAAATGTAAATATTTCATCTTCATAATACCTAGTATGTAGTATCCACCTATAGATTTATCAAGTAATATAAATTATTAGAAGTTACAAATTGTAGTCCTTAATTTTAAACCAATATTGTAAAATTAGCAAACAGGCTATTTACCGTACTACTCGTATCATCCATTAACACGGAAGGATTTTCCTTTAGTGATCATTTGTTTGCCCTCCCAACAAAATACCTTGCAAAATCAGGTTCTAAGAACCTAACTGATACTATATACACTTGCATTGCAGGTAATACAAAAACGTTGTATAGAACTGGAGCACCCTTTACTGGCCGAGTACGACTTCCGTAACGACACCATCAACCCCGACATCAACATAGACCTTAAGCCCACAGCTGTGCTACGTCCATATCAAGAAAAAAGTCTCAGGAAGATGTTCGGAAACGGACGAGCACGGTATGTACTATGCTAGTATAGTCTCTTCAGTTTCCCAGTACACGTACACACACCTTTGTACTTTGTCCTTTTGGAGCATTTTTGTTTCTTTGACTGTCTTATAGGTACGTAAATTAGTCTCCATACCACAGAATAGGGAATAGTACTTAAATACAGAACTTGCACTCCGAAGTTAATTAAAGCACATTCTTTTGTTTACAGAGAACATAATTCGAACGTTAGGGTTGTCAGTAAAGTAACATACCAGCATAATTTGACCAATAATTAATGCCTCAATATCAACTCTTTGGTCAATGTCGTGTCACAAACAAGAGACAACCCTTACTGACTTACAACTTCAAGTTGTCGCTGACGTCACGTAATTTCTGTGGTTGTTAGGCGGGTGACATAGTCCTGTCCATACTACTAATGTACCGACTTAAGTTTAGGAGCCTCTGACAGGAGATTGCTCGGACTGCAGAGATTATATTTAGTGGTATGTAACATCTGTCCTGGCTGTGTGAATTTTGGTTTGAATTGCAGAGTTTTTTTGAATATTCTATAGTGCCTGGTAATGGCTATTAGGTGGGACCGACAAAATTACTGGCAAATTGCCTACCCCTTCGGGGATATAGGCGTGATATATGTGTCTGTCTGACAGGAGATTGCAACCATGCACCCGTATTCACAAACGACACTATGGGGCGCATGAAATATATGCTTTCAAAACGTATTTTCAGCGCATAGCGTTCGCGCACCTCATAGTGTCATTTGTGAATATGGGTGTCTTTGCCTACCCCAACTGGAAAGAGACGTGACTGTATGTAGTTATATACATACTAGTGGACGCCCGCGACTTCCTCTGCCCAAGGTTGCTGGTTGTATTTCTAGTTGTCCTATTTATACTTAAACCAAAATTCATCTGTTCTGCGATTAAGGCGTGATGGCGTAATCGACCGACAGAGTTGTTAGGCAGGTACCTCGGAACGTTTTGGCTTAGTTAGAGGGTAGCGGAAAGAAGAGGGGGTTGGGGATGAAAACAGATTACATATTAAAGTTAAATGTTTAAAAAATTAAAAAACTTGAAAAAGTTAAAAGTCAAATGAAAGTTAAACGTTAAAACATAAAAGATAATATTATAAAATCAATAAAAAATATATACACACGGACATCGGGGCAGGTGAAAGTAGAAATGAAATTAAATGAATGAAAAAAGCTGATGAATGAAAAAGAACATGAAGGAGGTATACACTGGTGAAACAGATATGGTTTATCTATTTGTTAGTTTAAAAAAATGTTTCAAAAGGAATTAATACTACTCGAAGGAGTTTTTTAGGTCTTATACTTAATGTACCTTTATAAAAAAAATAAGTGTCAAAAGACTCACAAACAGCCGCATTTTTGCCGACTTTATGAGATATTTAGTATCATATTTTGGCCAATTTACACAATGGCTTCATAAATTATAGCCTATGTGTTATTCTGATGAATGAACTACATTATTGTCGAGTTTCACCAAAATCCTTTCTGTAATTTTCGTGGAGAAGATGCACAAAGATCCAAACATCCATACAAACTTTCACCTTTATACTCGTAATATTAGTGGGAAGGATAATATTATGAAGTATATGTATGAAGTGATGGTTATGTAAATGAATGTTAAATGTAGGTCGGGCGTGATAGTGCTACCGTGCGGCGCGGGCAAGTCGCTGGTGGGCGTGACGGCGGTGTGCACGGTGCGCAAGCGCGCGCTCGTGCTGTGCAACTCCGGCGTGTCCGTGGAGCAGTGGAAGCAGCAGTTCAAGTGCTGGTCCACCGCCGACGACAGCATGATCTGCAGGTATCACCTTACACTCACACTACCGCTACATGGGGTTAGTAGGAAAGTGACCAGATCGCAAAATGTCCAGTTATGATAAAAGACGACATCGCAGAATGTCAATATCGTCTAATGTCTTAATTTTAAAATACCATAGTCGCAAAATGTCTACATTTATGCAAGTAAACCTTTTGACGACCTACAAGTAAAATAGACCTTTCGCGATGTAGTCAATTTGCGACCAAGGCTTATAACGACCTCGACATTTTACAAATCGATCTGTGGGTATTTTGCGATGTCGCCTTTTATCATAAGTGGACATTTTGCGTTCTAGTCACTTTCCTACTTACCCGCTACATGTTCAGTCAAGGTATAAAAGTCCATTGCTAGTATCATGATGCACTGGCTTGAGGTTTAATATGAGTTAGAACCTTCTGTGTACACTGTAACACTTATTCGAGAACCTGTTACAAATGAATTACTACATTATTATCGCTAAATTAAATAAATCTAACTACTTTGCAATATTCCGCCACATGCAAATTACTCAACTCTCGTATTTATTCATGCACAAGTCCGCCCTCCAAACCCACTTGCACCGCACATACGCACATATGCACCGCGTGCGCCGAGCCATCGACATCTCCTGATGATGCCCCTGGTTGGGGGCGAAACACGTGTCGAGGTTTTTTTATTATTTTTTGCACGATAACACAACTCTCATATTTATTCCATTTTCAAAATTATTTCTCTATTCTTTCGGCCTAAGTGGGTTTGGACTTGGAGGGCGGACTTGTGCATGAATAAATACGAGAGTTGAGTAATTTGCATGTAGCGGAAAATTGCAAAGTAGTTATATTTATTTTATTTAACTATGGACTTCCGAAAAGTAACGCCTGATAGTATTAACTTTATTATTATCGCGTTACAGATTTACATCAGAAGCCAAAGATAAGCCAATGGGCGCGGGCATTCTGATCACCACGTATTCCATGATCACCCACGGCCAGAGACGATCCTGGGAAGCGGAACAGACCATGAAGTGGCTCCAAGCCCAGGAGTGGGGCATGGTGGTACTGGATGAAGTACACACTATACCTGCCAAGATGTTCCGGCGAGTACTTACTATTGTACACTCGCATGCCAAACTCGGTATGTATAGCTATTTTTTTCAGGTTTAACTGCTCCAACTTAAACTTTAAAGACTCTCTGATAAAAATCTTGTGAATGGTTTGCAACAATTTTTTCTTACATAGAATCATGCTCGTTTCTCAGACTATTTAAGCCTACCCCGTAGTATCGTGACAAGTATCGTGTCCACACAATGTCCCTCGCCATTTCCATCGTTATTCGACGAGCGTGTGGACTAGTAGGGTAATTTTTGTGAGTATTATAACTGTAGCGTACTGTACTGTAGGTCTGACGGCGACCCTGCTGCGGGAGGACGACAAGATAGCCGACCTGAACTTCCTGATCGGCCCCAAGCTGTACGAGGCCAACTGGCTGGAGCTGCAGGCGGCGGGCTACATAGCGCGCGTGCAGTGCGCCGAGGTATGGTGTCCCATGACGCCAGAGTTCTACAGGGAATATCTCATACAGAAGTATGTTAAACATCATACAAAATATACAAGCAAGCTCCCACAGATGCGCAGAGGTACATTGTACAGTCAAAGATCCAAGTGGACATGTGCTAATCTCTGCCGTCTTAGCATCAGTATACAGTCAAGTTATTGTAATAATGGGAATGCACTTTTGAACCTTGACTGTTACGTCTGTGTTGCGTTAGTAACTTTGTTCCCATGTCATTGGAGGGAAATGTCTATTGCCGTTAACGGGGAAGGTTTAAACTTGCCGGAGTCTCGCGTGTTGATCAACAAGTGCATCACTTTCAGGATAGGTTGGCTCGGGCCAGATGATAAAATCAGTGCAGAACATCAGGCAAATGTTCCATGTATGTAAATACAATATTTTTTCTTGTTACAGAATCAACAAAAAGATGTTACTGTACGTAATGAACCCGTCTAAGTTCCGCGCGTGTCAGTTCCTAGTGCGTTACCACGAGCGTCGCGGCGACAAGACCATCGTGTTCTCAGACAACGTGTTCGCGCTCAGACACTACGCAGTCAAGATGAACAAGCCATACATCTACGGACCAACGTCTCAAAGCGAGAGGATACAGATCTTGCAGAACTTCAAGTTTAACCATAAAGTCAACACTATATTTGTGAGCAAAGTCGCCGACACCAGTTTCGATTTGCCGGAGGCTAATGTGTTGATTCAAATCTCCTCACACGGCGGGTCCAGGAGACAGGAAGCGCAACGTTTAGGTAATGTTACATTCACTAGCTCCCTAATTCCTACAGTTAGTTCGTTACAGTACGTTGCCATTGCCCGACTGCGCCCGGGTACGCCCTCGGTAGAATAACCCCAGGGTTCGTTACAGTAACTGTGCAGCAATTGTGCCGTGATTTAAAAACGAATACCGAAAGTTGCAGGTTCAAATTTCTGGTTTCGATGAAAACACGCAAAAGTATATTCTATACACGTTTTACTAACAATAAACATGTCCATAATTTTTTGTGCAGACAGACAACGTCCTCTAGTCATGCGAGATGAAATCTAAATAATTTATACAGCTTTACCTGGACCTTTCGATGACATACCTGGTACGCCGGGTACCGTGGGTAGTTTAAAAAAAGACATTCAAACTTTGTTACAAATATCAACGGATCAAAATGTTTGTTCACAGAGTTCAAAAAGATTGATAAATAGTTAAAATGTTCTCTCAGGTCGTATATTACGAGCGAAGAAAGGTGCTCTGGCAGAGGAATATAACGCGTTCTTCTACACGCTCGTGTCGCAGGACACGCTGGAGATGGCGTACAGTCGCAAGCGGCAGCGGTTCCTTGTCAACCAGGGGTACAGTTACAAGGTATTCATGGTTCAAATGTTTGGTAAACTAATAGAATCCACAGACATAACTGGGCCTGGTTCTCACTACGACGGTCAGGTAAAACTGCTGGAACAGTTAGTGGCAGAATTCCACTGCCGGAATTTCTATGGAACCGGACCAATCTGTTCACATTACGCCGGATCCACTCGCATTTTCACCGACCGTTTTGTCACTACGAAACTCCGGTAATTCTCCCGGACCGGAGTAATGTGAACGAGTACCTAGCTCCGGTTTCTACGTCAGGATCCGGTAACCGGTAAAGCTACCGGTCCAGCGTAGTGGGAACCAGGCCTTCTTTAGTACATAAGAATGTACTGAAAAAGGTCTGGTTCCCATGTTCCAGTTTCATCATGCGATAGTCGCTATGCGTTGCTAGCCAATCAGAGACGTACATTGACAATAGAACCAATCATTATTGCGAAATAGTAATCGTTGTGGGAAAAATACAAAACAAAATATATCGTGGGGCCTTTTATATCAGAGCTTTTGTTTGAAGTTACACTTCTATGATTTTTCCATTCACTGTTCTAATTTATTATTAAGTTCACACTATTAAATAATTGTTAACATTGGCAGGTGATAACGGAATTAAAAGGAATGGATCAGGAGCCGGACATGTTTTACGGATCACGCGAGGAGCAGGGTATGCTCCTGCAACAGGTGATGTAGCATTTGTTATTCTCATCTATACTAATAATAGAAAAAGCTTTAATAGTTTGTTTACACGGAATAGGCAACTACTGAACCGATTCTCAAAGTTCTTCCACTAATATGTAGCTAGCTAGTGGCTACAAACTTACTATATAAGTTACTATCTATGGACATTGTCTGATTTTTTTTTTTATTATCCCTGAATAAGTATAATCAGAGAGATAGATTGTTGAACTTCGTAGTTTTATAGAAGGGCATGTCACTTCACACTGACTTGTTTATAAACAGCCTACACGCTGACAGATCGCCTGCGGGCTGTATCGTTCAGACGGCATTTTTGTTCGAGTTTTCAACCTTATCAACTAACGTCGCGTCGGTAGCCAACTTCAACTATCTGGAGATTGTAGTGGACTGTTGGTGTGTGGCTCCCTTTAGTGTTGGATCTGTCAAATATTTATTTATAAAGGAGCATAATAGATATGAGCGAGAATTGTAATATTCACGTACAGTGGACACCCAGGCACTATAAGAGGCGTAAGACCGCGTACAATGCGTGGAAGAATAGACGGCGTATAAAATATTTAGAAAAAATATTTTGTGTTTCTGTCTAATTATTACTACCGAACACCAGCTCAGCTCTTTATAGTTTATTATTTGTTAAGAACAAATATAATACGAAAACACTCTTTGGTTTTCTGAAGACTACAGCCCGTTAGAGTTATAATCTAAGTGTAATACGTTGCAGGTGCTCGCAGCGTCAGAGACGGACTGCGAGGACGAGCGTGAGGGCGGCGTGGGCGGCGCGGGAGTGGCGCGGCGCGGGGGCGCGCTGTCGTCGCTGGCCGGCGCCGACGACGCGCTGTACCTGGAGCATCGCCGGCATAACAACCCACTCAATAAACATCCGCTGTTCAAGAAGTTCCGATACTAAACTACCAAAATCATTGCCGTTGAAAAAAAAATGCAAATGTCATTAGTGTCAAAACGCCAATATAGATTGGAAGTTATCATTGCAGGCAATTTATGTCTAAAATAAATAAATTACATCATGTTTGTAAATATTATGTGATTAAACTTATTTGTTAAGAATTAAGTCATACTATTTTTATTCCACTCTGATTTTACGTAGAAACTGTGAATATAGATGTTACTATCTATTGCAGTAAAAATGAAAATGAGAATGGCATCCCGGAATGGGCTATCGTGGAACTTCAGGGGCTTATCCAAATGAAAAAAGAAGAAACAGGGGGCGCTACTGTCGTTGGCGACTTACACTATTTCGCTAGAAACCGCCACCCAGTCCTCGTTCTAGGCCATCACATACTAAACGGAAAAGAGATGAAATTGGAACAACCGATGGCAGTTCTAGAGAAAACAATAGTAGATAACAAAACTAATTATAAAGTCAAAGCAATTGTTAAGAAGAAGTTGTTATTCAAGTCGAGACCGAAGCCCATAATTTCTAATGTAGCAGACAAAGTGTAGGTAATTATAATTTATAGAAATAAAGTGGAATTTACATATTTTTGTTTTCTAATATTATCATTTACCTACGCAATACCCCCATTCCTCGTTGTTATGTACACCCAGCGCCATCTAGCGAAGATGAAGCGATCTGACGTCACACCCACCTTGGCTCTCACTCTTGCCTCTTTTTTGGAATGCTCGCCTTAACGCCCTCATAAGGATAATCCCGGGCGGCAGGACTACCTACTTCAAGATCCCTTTTTTTACTGTGTACCCTTGGCTATTCTCATGTACAATTTCCACACACGTAAGGCGAGTTTTGAGTCACGGCGGCTTGCGAAACGTAAAATGCAAATTGTAATTACACTAATATTATAAAGAGGAAAGATTTAATTGTTTGGATTGGATAGGCTCCGTAAGACCGTAACTACTGAACCGATTAATTTTTTTTTCATTGATATGTCACTACATTATGGCTGAGTACATAGGATACTTTTTTCCGGGAAATGTTAAAAACTATTATTATCTCATTCAATATTTTTTAGTAACCGCTACTTTAAAACCTTATTAAAATCCTTGCTGTCTCGAGATCTCCACGTTTCTTCGAATTAGTAGTTCGTAGTCGAGTCGTTGCATGTGCCAAAGGGGCCGTTCATATTTTTTTTGTAACTGGTTCCGAATCTCACGTGGTCTTATTAGGATATTGGGTTTCCTTCAGCCACCATGACGTGCCAGGTGACAGTATCTCCCAGGGCATTCGCAAAGTTAGGCGTGTGCACGCGACGGGTGCCCGCCTCCCTCGTGTGTTTGTATTGAAAGATAATTATAGGAGCGTATCCTTAAAGTTGACGAACCGTTTTAGCCAAATATCTTAACTAATCCACGGTAATTCATCCGATATAAAGGCACCCGTCGCGAACTCTAGGCCCATGTCGGTGGTCCTGAAGCGCCGTGCACACACCGTTTGTAAGCAGAATAAACTCTTTATTTTGGGATGTAAATCCATCATGAGTTCACGACGATACATAGCTGTACATCATTAAGGTGTAGTAAAAGGCAACTCTTAGTACTAATTAGTTATTTATTATATTATACTATTCACATTTCACGATGTGTCCATTTTGTAATTAAAAACTATTTAACCCCAAGTTTAAACGAAACTATGACGCATGTATAATATTACTATTAAACAATATCCAACAATAAACTAAGGAATTAGGACATCATATACTTATTTAAAATAGTAATTACCGACTTAAATAATATATTCGAAGAAATCCTTGGTCTATTTCACCCTAACCCATCCTACTCATAATAATATTGATTTCGATACCGTGATAAGTACTAGCGATCGTCGTATCTATTTTAAATGAACAACAAATAAAGTTTCAGATAAGTTTCAAAGCATTGTCGGTAACGATTTAATTTAAATTAACTCAGTTTACCTAATTATTCAATACTTCTTGTAGTACGACAAGTGACTTACTACAACCGTATAAAAATGGAATAATACTCCACCTAGTTCCTATCTGGGTTAGAGTGCAATAAATAACAATATAGTATATGAAACATAAGTACCTATATCAGCTTCATGTAATATGCATTTATATAACATTGAGCGTCGGAAAAAATAGTGCAATAGACGTTCAAATAGATCAATATAATTATATATATAGATTTGTAAATGAATATCTCATGAATATATCAACACACTCTGATAGTGTGGAAATTGTGTGAAAAAAGTGCATAGAGAATTATATTTTTATACACAATTTTGTATTTACTATTATACCATGTATACGCCCATAAACTATTACTTTAATTCGAAATATTGAAACCCTATTAAGATTTGTCAAAACATTTTAATAAATTATCTTATGAATATAATGAAAATAAATAAGTTCATTATGTCCGTAACATAATTATTGTGTTGAGCAAATATATGGGCGTTACACTTATAACGAAAATAATGTGATGTTATACACCAATGTTCCCGTTATCAACACAGAAATATATAATAATTTATCTGTTACTAACTTTTTATACAAACAACACTTTGAGAATGTAATATTTGGTGTATTAGTATAATTTATACAATATTGATAATATAGATTTATTTTAAAAGGCACTTTTTTTAAAAGAAAATTATTCTAACCCTAGTGTGCACCTCAGATATTATAGTCGACAAATGTATGAAAAATATTACCTACCTCTGCAGGTATTTATCCATTCAAGAACTGACATGAAATAAATAATTTCAACTGCTTTATTTAAAATCTATTCTAACCAGTAAACCTTTCTTATTATCAGGTACCGTGCCGTACATTACGTGGGGAACACTGCATAGTTTTATTTAGTTACACAATTCCAAGTAATAACTTTAAATAAAGCCGTTAAAACGAACTTTGGCTGACAAAATAAGAAAATTATGCTAATCCTTACATCATAAACTCGTAAAATCTAAAACAAAGACATAAACAATTTCATTTATAACATAACATAATTATCAATGACTATAACCTAACTAACACTAGATATATCTGCAGCGGTTTGCTTTATACACAAATCAAATCAGTCCAACTTTCACTTAGGCTCTATTCACACAGACTGGACAAATATTAAATTAAAAGGACAAATTTTGCTCCAATTTTATATAATCCCGTCTAAAAAATTGAATTTGAACTTCTTTCTTTGCTTTAATTTTGACTTCAGAAATTTTAATCCTTCCTTATTTCAAGATCTGATCTTTTGTAAACACTCTGAAGAGCCATTACACAGGATGTACGACAGCACACCTTCACCCTGGTTCCATAGCAGTCTTTACTGAACCACAAGTAACATCCCTACAACTTGTATTAACTATATTATAACATATAATTTTGCTGTCAGTCAGATAAATTTGTCTATCATATTTATAATACATTCACACCATTAAACAGTTCATAGATCCAACTAACACTTCGATTTGATGCGTGCAGAAACACATACAGCTTTTATAGAGTTAGCCAGAATAACACACAAAATACAATACAATTTATTTAAATACTAAATCCAACCAAACGTCATGATAAAGGCGGCATGTTGCGTTGACCTTAGCCATCACTATTGTAAGTGGCTCGTAGCAACTTCTGCCCCTCGCTAGACGTCCAGTACTGCACAAAAAGATCACGCTCCCTCTCCAAACACTTCAGGAATGTAGACTCAGATTCACTCTTCTTCAAACTCAACATTTGCTTCTTCAACCAAATATTCTGAAAAAAAAAGTGTTTTAAACTATCTACTTTGACGGCTATAAAATAGCAATAGTCTCGCTATTTAGAGAGAAATAAATAAGTGGTGAAATGAAGGCTAGCGATTCACTTCTATCCCATCTGTGTTATTCTTATCTATATTCTTTATTTCACTACATTTGAGTTTCTTTTACGTGGTGCTTACAATCACCGCAATTATTTGTTGGGTTTTGATTCAAATTAATATTTGAAGCATTCTAGTTAGGTTTTAGATATCCAGCCTCGCTTGAAAACTCATTAGTAAGTAATGTATTCAGTTTTATTAAAAGTCGTAGAACAAACGTTGTTACTTATGATGTCTGCTACCTACCCCTGGGAGGATGCTAGTTAATTACAAATAACCCTGTATAAGAAAAGTTTCTGGTAAAATTAATAATGGTTGCATGGGATGGAAATACCAAACAAATGCTTTATTGAAAATAATTACTGTTAAAACTGAAAAAGAGAATTCAATAGAATATTCCACTCGACTGTGACCTCGGTGGGTAAAGAAGCTATAGGTCGTAACCCATGTTGATAAGACATAATATATCGATGTAGGCTACGACCTAAAAGTTTTGTTAGGACCCAAGGGCATACGTGGTCGCACACGTTGGGAATTATGTGGTGTTATATACTGCTATTGTTTGTAATAACTTGTTTAAGTGTCAACGCAAGTGATGACAATAGTGAACCGGTACTGTATTACTATGGACTAGTAAGTATAAAGCAAATACATTTTTGATATACTGTCTTTAGACATTCGAACACGACGGGAACATAGTAAAATCGAAACTTACCTAACATCCACCTATTAACGTTTTTTTTAATTAAACAAAAGGTAGTCGAAAACGTGGTTACGTAATTACGTCCAGACCCCCAACTTTATCATACGATATATCAATTTTAATCGTGTTAATAGTAGACGGCAGGGCAATACTAATTGAATTGAAATATATCGTATTAGGAGGAGAGTGAGCGTAGCCTGCCTGCGTGTAGAGAGAAGCAGGCGTGTTCAGCGCTAATGCTGCGGTACTGGCGCGCGCCGGCGCTCGTCCGCCTGTGTCGCTGTGCGCGGCGACAGCGGTGCGACACGCGAACGACACACGACTACCTCGTGGAGCTCAACAACAGAGCTTACTTGCAGGTGCGGTACTCGTACTAGAGTAATTCATTGACTTTATAGACTTTAAGTACTTACTCGCACGGTGCACAAATAGTTTGAAATTTTACATAATTTTTTTAAGAACAAGAACGAAAGGTAAAAAGTTGTAATTAACGTTGAGGAGATATGATGTTAACATCATAACATAGTATAAAATAAAGTCGCTTCCGCTGTATGTCCTTCCCTATGTATGCTTAGATTAAAAAAAAACTCCGTAACGGATTTTGTTGCGGTTTTCACCTTAGATCAAAAATACCTAGATTACCGATCAGTGCTTTAAAAACGGCACCACTTCACCTCGGTCCACTATCGAGAATTGCACACCTGAGCGCTTCAGCCGCTTCCGTACAAAGTTCCTATTCTGCTTGCTGACTCTCGAGGGATGCGACAACGGCGCTGTACATTGATGCTTTTGTATTAATTATTACTAATTATTTCTATGTCAACCATCAATGTACAATCTTGTTTATTTTATAGATGGTATTTGTAATAATTACCTATATGGTATTCGAGTGCCAAGATTCCGCGTTGTATTTGTACTGAATTCAATATATATAGTATTTTTGATCAAGGGTTTTCACCAATGGATAGAGTTTTTGTCAAGCGGGCGAAGCCGCGGGCGTCAGCTAGTAGATTATATATTATTAATTTAATAAGTACCCTTGTAATTATCATAATTAATTATACATTTTCAGTTTTGTCAACCTGTAACAGACTGGCCCGAATGTTCTTCAAACAAAAACTCCCTGATGGTGATCACATCTTCGGAACGATTAAACCCTGACGAACTTGAAAATATGCATCATGAGAACTTACAAATACCACCGCCAACTTTAACTTTCACTTGTAGGTGCCGGAATCCTAATTACTGGAAACTGGTGTCTAAAGATGACAACAATCTTGTATATCAGTGTTCATCGCTTCACCTTTGTAAGACTGGGGAGTATTGTGGAAACTTCAGTAACGATCTGAACGCTCTTTATCAGTCTTGTTTATGTCCCAGACATCACATATGTGTTCACAACGGGGGCATACCTCACACACATATATCAGAGTTACTGTACGTAGGCAGAGGATGGAAGGCGTACTGCCTTCTAGATGGAGACAATTACAGTTATGAAGAATATTAGACTCACCTGTGCCGGTTGAGCAGTAATATCTTTGGCTATCGCCAACACCTGTTCGTTAAAGTTATCAGGCCATAGAATCCGACTAATTAAACCACTTTGTAAAGCGTCAGACGCTGATATTCGCCGACCAAACACCACCAAGTCATTCAGCTGTAAAAATAACAGTACAATTTGAGATAAAGCCTACAAAACAAACCATAATGTCAGTAAAAATATTTAAGTACTTTCAGAATTAAGTTATGTATCAAAAAAACATGAATTTTGTCATTTAGTTTTGTAAAACCTATTGATATAAATTGTAGAATAAAAAACCTTTTGAAAGTAAAAACTATTATATTTAAGTATCTTTGATAACCAACAGATATTCAAGAAATCACAGGAGCGCTTTTAATCATTACTTCCTAAATACCTATCAGATCTGCGCCGCTATAGACAAATGGTGGAGGTACTATACTACTTCCCAACTTAGGAGCGCTTTGATAACCCCATTTGTCATTTTCCAAATAATATTTAACTAGGACAGAAACATACCGCAGGTCCAGACAAATTACAATATGAGGTAAGCACCGATACACCGGGCTCTACAGGCCCTGTACTTCGAGGCTCAACCATGATACCGAAACTGGCGGACTCAGAAGCGAACGTGACGTCACCGAGGGCGACGAGGGCCAGTCCCAACCCGGAGTATCTACCACTTGCGCCTGCGCATAGTAATTTACTATGTTGTGCTACTGTCTGGAGTAGAGATCTGGAAATATAGAGGCTTTATCAATGCACAGTTTTGTCAGGTTTTTTCAATTACTAGATAATGCTAGTAGCCTACCAATGGAGACTGAGATTGAGATAGGAAGCAGTTAACTTCGTCTGAAATACATTTCAACGAGTTCACAATTCACCTAAAATATTAGGGGCTTACCTTACAGACTCTGCCATTTTGTTCGCATAATTTATCCTCTTTTCTATATTCTCATCCAGCAAAGATTTTAAATCTAGATCGGAAAATGCTGTTCCAGATACTGGTAGTAACAAAGTCACAGATATGTTACTATTTGTATTGACTTGCTTGAATGCTCTCTCTGTCTCATTTATCATCTGAAAAAGAATAAACATCAAGGACTTGTTAATATTTTGAGTTGAATACATATAAGAGTCAACTAAAGCATGAATAAGGTGACTTAAGAACACATTGTCCATTGTAAGCATCAACAATTGAACAATATCGTCTGTCAAATAATTATACCCAGTTATTAGTGGTCCTGATTAAGTTTGTACCACCTCAAAAAATTAGCCAAATTGGTCCAACAGTTATCGGGTTTTAGCGAGACAAATGAATGGTGATTCCCTCTAAGTGATAAGGGTGGCCCACAATATGGCCAAACAACCTTTTTGTAAGTAAACCTACAACTAAATTGTACAAAACTGGAACCCTATTTACATAAGCAATTCTAACCATGGCTATGGGTAATAGTATTCAAATATAATATAATGAATGTACATACATAGATTAACACATACCTCAATATTACATATAGCAGGTGATTTATCAATACATATTACAGCCAGACTGTCATGAACTGTGATTGTTAAATATTTGTAGTCTTCATTTGTCACATTACTTTGCTCAGATTTTACTCTTTTAAGTTTCAATGGTTTGTCAGTTTTAGTGTTGTCCCGTTTTCTTTTCTTGAGGGCAAGATTTAATTTAGAATTTAATTTCTCTTTTATTGATAAACAGTCATCTTTATTAATTATTTCAGTCCCTGTAATCTCGGAATTTTCTGGCAGAAACATATCTACTGTTGTAATCTCACTGCTAACCTCGTGCCTGGTTACAGATGGAGGAGGGTTTGGTGCATTCTGTGATAATGATTCAACATCACTCATGCGACGTGGGCTCATACATGAGCTTGAGTATGAACTTGATGAGTGACGTCTATAAATAATAGAATCATCAGCACTGTGTGCCTCAAAGTCCTCAGATACACATGGGCTTTTTACTGAACTACTTAAGGAAGGTCTCTGTTTACCCCCTAATATTTTTCTTGGTTCCCCTTCTTCATACTTGGCTTCTTTTTTTCTTTCTCTAAACTTCATTTCTTTTGTATCTGGTGTTGATGAGCTTTGAAGTTTTTTTATAAATTCAGCCTTAGTTTTCACATTGTTCCTACCTTTAGGTGCCTCTGGAGTGAGCTGATAAATCATATTAACTGCACCTTCGTCCATTAATAACTTGTCAACCTCAGACAACCTCTTGTGCTGTTTTAAATTTTTTGGTGAAGGCTTTTTCCATTGCAATTTTGATAAAGGTGACTTAGATTTAGCCCTCTGTAGAGCCGGATCAGGTTTAATTTTTTTCACTGGAGTTTGATCTTTTTCTTGCAGATTCTCTTTACTCTTATTAATTGGTTTACTTTTGGTAAAAGTATCTGGATTATCGGGGTCAAAAATAACTTTTTTCTTAATAACTCTACCAAATCTCCTTTGTGGTTGACCTTCATCACCACTTTTGCTTGACGATTGTGTAGTCCCATCAGCTGTTTGGGAGTCTGCAGGTGTTCTATCAGTTGTATCAGCAGTACCTTGTTGACTGGCAGTCTCCTGTACATTCAAACTATCACTGTTGGACTTATCATTTGCTTCTACCACATTATTACCCTTTTCTACCTCACCATCATCATCCCAATCTTTGACAAGTTCATTGACTAAGTTACCTTCAACCTTAACTACACTATCTTCCTTTTCAGCTGCAACAGGTTCTGCTTCTTTATCTTTATGTTTATCTTTAGATGCAGGTACATTGACTTTGTTTTGTACTATGATTTTCTGTTTCTTTTTTCTCGGAAGCCTTTCAATACTTCTTGACTTTTTAGGCTTAGTTTTTAGTCTTGATAGTTGTTGTAATGCCAGTTGTGTTTCTAATATTTTATCACTTGGTGTGAATTCATTCACTACAAATTCTAATTGACTCTCATTATTACCTTCCAAAATATCAAGTAGTTCTTCTTTATTAAACACCTCCTGTCTAGCACTACAATTATTGTTCTCTGCATTATCAGTAACATCTGATGATCTTAATGCTTCACTTAATTCAATACTTTCTCCTAGTTCACTAAGAATATTATTAGAATCTTGTTCAATTTTAGATTCATCACTGACAATACCTCCAATTTCTCCATCATTTGATTCAACCACAATCTCAGTCTGAAAAGTTACTTGGTCAACAGTTGCATCAATAACAATCTCTTCAATTTCCTCTTCATCTGCAACCTTTTTTATATCTACAGTATTTGACGCTTCGGATGCTTCATTCGATTGCGAGGTTTCTACTGCTACAGTATCAACCGTAACGGGATCAGCTGAATTTGTCAACTTATGCCCATTAGCATCGTTTACGACTTCATTTACTTCACTTACAGGATTTGCATTACTGTCTTCTTCTGTAACTGTACTTGGTTCTAAAGTTGCGGCTTCTCCTGATTCGGAAACACCGTTCGGTTTATGACATACATCCGATTCTTTGGAAGATACAGCGTTTTCTTCACTTTTTTCGTCATTATTTACACTAACTTTCATAATATCCACTGGAGTATTATGAAGTGGAGGTTCTTCTACGGTTTCCATTTCCAAATAAAGTCGCTAAAATAATCAAAATAATGTTTATCGCTTATCGTACACTAACCTAGATTACTTAGTTAACGATGCTAAATTAACATGACGTTTAATGAAGTGATTAATTAAGGAAAGAATTTACTACTGTTTAACAAATTGCCATCAATATATTTATGGATGGATTACCTAATTCAAAATAAAGATAAACCAACCAAGACTGACAAAACTTCGTTATTTGCTTTGCGTTGCGTCTGTCGTCCATTACAGTACAATAGAGATGTACCATAAATAAAAATCGATTTTTTGTGAAATTGATTAGGCGATTATCAAGTTTGCACAAAACCGAACTTAGGTTAGGTATTTTTGTGGTGTTCAGGATATGCTCTCTGTGGATAGTTTGACAGGTTTTGGCTTAAAGGTCTAGAAACAAAGCCATAAAGTCCCTTATTTGACAGTTTGACAAGATCCGAAATATATTTCTGACATGTTGACCGTGTTAAAATATTTTATCCAATTTTTTTTTTGATTGCGACAATAAAGAAAACTTGAATGATATATTAATTAAGAAAAGTTAATACGTTGTATGTTGTTCAAGAGTAATACTTATATAGTTATTGTGTTAACATATAGTTGTTGTTGGAAAGCTTAGTATTCTTAGAAAATGAATATTCTACCCAAAAAGAGGTGCGTATGTTAAATCCTGGGTATATTTAAAACAATATGATTTCGGTTGATGACGTGATCAAACATACACTATACATTATCTGCTAGCGAACTCAGCCCTCGTCCAAAAATACAGCTCATTCATTTTCAGTAATAGGTATAACTAGAACCCCTTCCAGGTCAGCAGATTAGCCGAATTCAACGAAATTGGCTCTGAGTTTCATTCTATGCCTAAACTTTCATATTTATGTTTTTAATTTTATAGATGGCATGTGAGAACCAAAGAGAACATAGCCAGAGTGAGAAAGGATGAAGCAGAAGCTGCAGAACAAGCAAAACAAGAAGAGATAAGAATTCGGCAAGCAGACCGCGAGTCACGGCTTAGTGTGTTAAAGGACAAGAGTAAAGCTAAATTATTAGAATCTGGCATCAAAGAGCCTGAATCAACAATTGATACGGCAGTTCCTTCTCAGCATATAAACTTGTTTGCAAATTTGGAAGATGCAATACAAACTACAAACAAGGAACATGACAAAGAATTGAAGGACAAGAAAGAAGATTATGAAAAAAAAATAGGTTACTTAACATATTTAGGACAAGACACAAATGAAGCTCTGGGCAAAAAGAACTGGTATGAAGTAGCACCTTCTGTATTACAGTCTTCAAGCACAACTTGTATTAAAGATACATACGACAAGTTGGTGTTAAGAGATGAAGATGGGAAACCTAAGGTTAAAAAATCTGATGAGAAGGATGGAGAAGTAAGTTGGAAGAGAAAGCAAGAACTTGATCCTATAAATACATTTAAACATCTACATGAATCGCATAAAATCAGAAAAAGTTCTGTTCCTATTGACCCACAAAATAAAAAGTATATCTCAACAAACAAGAAAAATAATCATAAAAAAAGGAAACACCACAGAGATACAGATGAAAAAAAATTAAAGTTGCAAAAACTAAGAGAGGAGAGGTTGCGACGTGAACAGCAGGAGAAGTGTAGAACAGAAATGTTTCTGACTGGACTTAACAAAAATAAGGTTACAAAGACTGATGATACTATTACTACAAAACTTAAACCTAAATATAACTCACAGTTTAATCCCGAACTGGCACGACAAAACTACAGGTAGCCAGAAGTGTAATGATTGTCTATTATATTTTAAACAGTTAATCTATTTATTTTTGTATTTCAAAGCAATGAGTTTGCTTAAACTATTCTTAAAATATAATCTATATATATATATAAGTTAATCTATTATCATAAGTATCATAGAAAATAATTTAGGTTATTATTTCTGGGAAAATTCCCAGTCAGTAAAATGATGTGGAGGATTTTTTACAGGGAATTTCTGTAAATATTTTATAATTAATAACTATTTTGTTGGTGTAAATAAATATTTTAATGTAAAATAATATTTTGGCAAAAATAGCATATTTTGGCACTTTTTTATTGAAAGTGCATATTTCAGTAGTCATACGAAGTCATTAAAAAGTTAGTTGGCCAAGGTAAAATTTGCCAGGTCAGATGCCATTACAATAATTTCAAGCCCTGGAATATCAGGATTTTTCAACTGAGAAACTAGAAACTAAATACCTTTCTCTGCAGCCTTTGGCAGACAACAATAAAATAAACCTTAATTCTTATAATAAAATGGTTTCTGATTGTCCATATTTTGGCATTTTGATAGTGCATAATATAATCCAATGTCTATTGATTACAAAGAACCTTTGTAATCAATAGACATTGGATTTGGAATTGGAGAAAGCTAGAGAAAGATCTCTAGCTTTCTCCTAATCTTCTGCTCCAGTGGCGTGGTCGGTAGTGCCAGGCCCGTCTTTCCCATTGAGCACAATGGGCACTTGCCCAGGGCCCCGCGATAGTTAGAACTTAAACTTTAAAATTTCAAACATCTCCCTTAAAATGTCTACCAGCTCTCACTCTATTGAAAGTTTTATTATAATTTGAATCAGGTATGTAGTGCTATTAAGTACCTACGATAATTTAGTGTCTGAGATAGGTAATTGTAATCTGCTTGCCTGTATAGGTAGAACATTCGAGCTTTTATATCCTGTGACATCTTGGAGATAATAGGTATATTACGTACTTCTGTTTAAGAGTAAATAAATAAATATGAATAATGGTCACAACAAAAAAAAAGTAATTAAATATTTAAAAATATTTGACGCCAAAAAGCCCGTATATACCTTTTGCTCACATTTTATGTAGGTATCACTCAGGAGATAAATTCCTTTCATAAATAGGTATCTTTTATTTGAGACCAAATTCGTCGAAATCCATCTAGCCGTATAAGCGCCGGGACCTCGTCATGGATCTGGGTATGGTTACCCTCTCGCTGGAGACCATGCTTCGAACCATGGTCTCCAGTGGCAGTAGGTAGAACGTGGCCGTGTCCTTCTGCGAGCAGGATATTCTAGCGAAGGTCACTGCCGAGAGGGAGAGGGAGCGAGGAACTTCCAGCTGAGTTTTGAAGTCGACGGCCAGGCCGCAGGTTCATCTACGCTCTAGACCATCGACCTTCATAATCGGTACCTGAGGACGCGGGCTAGCCACCCGCGGACCTGTCCGCGAGGCCCCAGCCCTGCAGCACGCAGATTCACTCACTAACGCGAAATGGTATACAATTTGACCCCAAAGATGCGTGATAACACCCGACCCAACTTCGCGACAGAGGCCACATAGGTGGCCAAAGTCCGTCGGTGCCACAGGAATTCTACCTTGGACGATCGGCAATGAACGTAGGGGGCGATGCGACTTTAAGTACTTAAAAAAAAATAGGGGCCCCATTATCCTACCATGCCCAGGGCCCCCAATAGTCTAAAGACGGGCCTGGGTAGTGCATCGGCTTTCTACTCCGGAGTTTCGGGTTCGATTCCCGGGTCGAATTAAATATTTTTGTGATCCACTAATATTGTTTCGGAGTTTGGGTGTTTTCTATGTATTTAGAAATATATAAGTATGTTTATCGGTTGTCTAGATCCCATAGCACAAGCCTATAGCTAAGTTGGGCTAGATGATGTTGTGTGAGAATGGTCAAAAATAGGGTAAACAAGGGTATTATTGCCCACCGACAGTGATTAACCTTAAGAAAACATTGCCAGATTAACTTCTCATATCACATTTTAGCAGGTTTGGTAATCGTTAGGTTGCACTATATTTAACTAATAGTAGATTTTAATTTGATAATTTGAACAAAATAAACAGTAACGGCGGATTATGTCAAGTGAGGTGAAAGTGTTACTCAACCAAGTTAGTACCTTAACGTTTTTCTTAAGGACTTAATAGCTTAAAAGTTATTTTTGATTAATTTTTATTTAATATTTGACTATGGTCTTCTGTTATTATAAAGTTTAACATATTTCCTTAATATTTAAAGAGAATTTAAGCCGAATTTTGATTCCCAACGGTCGTTTTAGCGGTGGGCAATCACTGAACCGATATTTGAACGTTTTTAGTTATTGCCCGCCATAATTTAGTGATTGCCATATGTTATTGTCTATAGTTATTGCCCGGGCATCATCATTCACCGAGCGGATATGCTCGCAGACCTCTTTGCGCCTAATTCCCCGGGTCGACGACCGTGGCCTGCAGCCCCCCGCCATCGCCACCTGTGGCCACAATATGCCTGACATTGTACTCAGGCAATGCGATGTACGGGCAGTGCTGCGATCACTCGACACGCGGAAAGCCAGTGGCCCTGACGGCATTCCGGCGGTGGTACTACGGAAATGCGCAGCTGAGTTGTCTCCTGTACTAACTCGTCTGTACCGCCTGTCTTACTCCACAGGAATCGTGCCGGAGGTCTGGAAAGAGGCGAACGTACAACCGATCCCAAGAAAGGGGATCGGTCTGATCCGGGCGGGCAAGTATCGACCCATAGCTGTCACCTCAGTCA